>BIMT01000139.1:0-37255 GCA_005406065.1 Metschnikowia sp. JCM 33374
TCTGCATCAATTGTTGCTTGTAGAATTGAGGGGATTGGGCCAGAAAGCCGATCTCTTTGAAGTAGAGATTCCTGAAACGTTGGAGCCTCTCGAAGCAGCAATTGGGCGATTTTTGGCGTGTGATTCTGAGTGAACTTTTGTTCTGACAAGAACTCTCTTGATGGGCCGAGATTCCGGATTTAAGATGGCCTGGTTCGTTGGCGTTCTCGTCAATAAACACGGGCATCCAAACGGGTGTCCAAGCGACCACGGGCAATCCCGCAGCCCGGCATCGGCATCGGATCTGGAAGCATCCGATCATCATTGCGCTTGGGGGGTTTCGGACGGTGAAGATCTGGTCACGTGTGGATCTCAGCATCTTGCACAGTGGCAGACTTGATGGGTCCAATCTTTTCTGATGACCCGTGCACCAACACGATGGACTCCTGCTGATGGGAACCGGCCCACTTGACCATCTGTTGGAAATGGATTCCACCGTTGGACTCTGATAAGACTCTGGATCAAGTGTTGTTGTTGTCTGAGACAGTCATGGTGGCTCCCTGTTGTTCAGAGTTGTGTGCTTCCTGGCACGGAAAATGTCCTCCTGCCATCGTTTGCGTAGATACGACGAGATATTAAAGACTCTGGTGAGCAAAGCCAGTTCTTTAGTGGGACGAGTTGATTTAAAGGCAACTGCCGTAAGTTCTCTGGTTGGATCGTTGGCAGCTTGAGCTCTTCGGCCTTTAGCAACCTGCGCCTGGCCTTAAGGGGCCTTTTTCTTCCTTCCAACTTCTTCAATGCCTGATTGAATGGCTGGCCATTCGCCCGTAATGCACGCTCACCAGCTGGGGCTGGTTTGGCCTGGCGCAGATGAAAATCCTTCTGTTCGTTAAGAAAGATGATCTGTTTAGTTTCTTCCTGCAGCATTGCGCAGAGTGGGAAAAGCCGATTATCTTATTCCTCAATAGAGTAAGGGGATAATGACCTCAGTACCAGTTGAAGATACCAGGTGGTCCAAGCATCGAAAATTTTGTAGCAGCGGTAAGACTTCAAGTGCGGTGCTTTGCTTTACCCACCATTTGAATCAAACAAATGAGCCGGATGGGGCCGGATAGACAGTTGGGAGAATTCAAGAGGGTCAAGCGTTGAAAGAACGGCAAAAAAAGTTCAAATAATTTAATTTTTTTTTTTTGTTTTTATTTGTTTTTCTGTTTTGTGTGATTCTTTGTGTTTGTTTTGTGTGTTTGTCTATGATCCGGTCGGGTTCTTTGATTTCTTCCAACCTATGAGAGTTAGTGTGTATTATTAGGTCAAGTTGCTAGTATGCAGGTGTTAAGTTTGTTTTCACCTGTATGCCCAAAAAACAAATCTACCACCACAATAGAAAATGGCAAAATAGCCCTCTTGTTTTAGAAAGTGGATTGGTTTTTTTTCTTGTATTTGGACATTTAATGACAATGCGGGTAAGGGAAGACTTCAGTAAGATAGATAGCACTACGCCATGAGTACTGGGGCCTGACTCTTTTTTCTTTTTTTATTTTTTTTTTTTTTTTGATCCCATGCATTTCTTGTTGGTTTCATTCTTAAGTATCACTTTTCTTTCCTCTTCATTTAAAAAGTCTGCCAGAATTGTGTTTTTACCGTTATTTTTCTTTTACCAGGGAAACAAAGAATCATAACCGACTCAAAATTACAAAATTTCATTACCATGTCAAAAGACGGTCATCTAAATTGCTCCAAAAAAAATTAAATTAAAAAATACATGCGCTCTGTTTGATTTTATAATTTCATATTACTTGCCCTTGATAAACGTCAAAAGAAACCCCTTATTTCATTTGTTCTATTGGTTTGTTTGCGAGCCCGTTGGTGGTTTGTATGTTTCTGAAAATGACAATATAAACATCAACGTGGAAAATTCGGTTGCCCGGCTACACGCTTTCATCGCCGCGGCGAACGCGAGCAAAATCGTTCCCCATAATTGTTCCAGTATTACCGCCTTCTTACATTGCTTTAATATTTAATTCTTTTCAAACTCTTTTTTGCAAACTTTCAATTTCCAGAGATCGTTCACCTCCTTCTGATGGGATACCCATGAGAGACGATATGTTGTGAGGGGGAATTTCCGGCTTTAATGGCTTTGCCATCAAAATATTTAGTCCCATTTCTTGGACCGCGTATTATTTAACCACTTGATAAAACCCTGAGTTTTTTTTTTTAATTTTTTTTTGTTTCCTAATCAATGGATTAAAGGCTCAAACTTACTGAATGATCAACTTCTCTGGGTTATGCGTTCCCGGTCACATGCATGCCTTTCATGTCCCACTTCTCCGTTTGCAGCAGTACAGTGGCAAAACCTCGTAGATAATGCTTTTGTAGCTTTCATCTGCCCCAGGGCTTATCTTCAACCTTTGAAAGCTGAAAAAACGGGGTTAGTATGCGGTCAATAATAACGACAAAACATTATCCCGAAATCTAAACAACACTTAAAATTTTTTTTTTTGAAACAAAAATACAAAGATCGTTATTACAACATAAAGAAGTAGAAGGGTGCCTTAGATGTGAATTTTAATTTGGTTTTGAAGACCTTCATTAGGGCTGTCAATTAACAATGGAGAAAAAAAGTTGTTCCAATTAACATGGGTGGAGAGATGGCAGCCTTGGATCATCTCTAAAAGCTGACCTTTTCCTCAATCATGTTCATTTATTAACACATTAACAAAGTAAAATATGAAATCATTCTTTACCCAACTCATCATTGCTCTCACCACCGTGCTGGCTTCAAATCTATTAAGGACTGGGAGGTATCAAAAACACTCTCAAGAGATTTGGTGAGTATTTTGGATATCACAAAAAAGTGACCAGGGTATCCATGACATTTATTGTTTATATCAAACTCTTCGTTGAACGAAAATTCTCCAAGACTTACCACCCCGTCTTGATGGAAACTGGGACAGGAAGTCATGCCCAACACTTGTGAGCACAAGAAACTAAATTATCAGGTTGACCAATGCCAACAACGAGGATTCAGCAAAATGTTACTTTTAGCTTTTGGCATCATTTGAACTGGACAGATGGAGTACTCCCCTTTGCACAACGTTTGGGACATTGTTTAGAAGGATGATGGATAGCTTTGGGGAAACTTATACTGAAAAGAGTCTTTAAAGTGTCTCCAAGAGATAGAGGAACAGCTGGATCTGATGAGCCTCGAAAGAACCATATTTAAAATGAATCGAACACCTCATTGGATTTACGCCAAGAAAATAAAGCACGGTGCTGGCTTTTGAATGAAGTGAGGCTGGAGATGGATCGTAAGAGAGCGTGAAGATTGATATCCATGCACCCAAAGTCGGCTCCCCTTGTGCCACAAAAAGATAACAGTTTATTTTTGCTTGCTTTGGTCAGGATGATCTACAAGAATACTCGGTAAAGAAAACAGCACGATTGCGGCAGGTGTTGGTGGCCCTCGATCATGATTGATTAAGCGCAAAAGCCCGCAAGTATTAAAGTCAGCAATTCTAATGAGGGTGTACTTCGCTTACTCAACACGCAACGCATGTCTTTCTAATAGACGCTTGAAGGATTGAAACAGATACCATGTATTTTTTAAACAGAGAAAGTCCCTATTTTTTTCCTGTGTTTGAACATTGATTGAAGGATAGATCTTTCCTTCTCAAAAAAATATATTTTGTTTTTTTCTTTTTGTAGTGTTATCATGATTTTTTTGTTTATTTATGTGTGTTTTTCAATAAATGAAATGTGTTACTTTGAACAACCAAATGCAATGTTTTTGAAGAACAATTCGTTTTTTTTTTAAAAGAAACAATTGGGGATAGAGTGCCGCTATAAAAACGACCCAAAAAAACTATACAAATATAGATAAAAAAACCTGAAAACACATCTGGATAGAATACTGAATAATGAATCAGCTCTCCAAAATCCCATACCTTCTTCCTTATTCTTAGAGGTCTTTTAGATCACGTCATCCCGCTTTCGCTTTAGTATGTTCCAACATTCTTCTTTCATTTGCCTATGCAGAAGAGGTTGAAACATTGCCTCAATTGGCCTCTGGCGTCCTGGAACAAAATACTCAGGAGACAGTTTGGACGTACAATTGAAGGTTTCCTGAATATTCATTGTCTTATTTAATGGCGCCAACATTGAATTCAGGCTCATGCACAGCTTTTAGAAAGGCACTTAGGTGCTCTTTTGCATTATTGTGGCTGAGTATATTTGATATATGTATCATAAAGTTGAAATCTCATTATTTTTCTTGGACCAATTTCAATTCCAAAGCTTAAATTAATACATAAAACAGAAAACAAAACAAAACATAATTTCAGATGCCTCCTGGAATCAGAATGCATCACTTTCAATTTCTTTATGAAAATTGAGCTTAAAGGTACTTATTTTGCACCATATGAAATCAGGTCCCTTGGCCCAGTTAGTTAAGGCGTGGTTAATAACGCCAAGATCAACCCAGTTTCGTCCTGCTAGGGACCCTCATTCCTCTCCATCTACAGCATGGTGCCGTTCCTCAGTATGGAAGTCCTGGTTCAAAACTTGACTCGTCCAATATTTTTTTGATCTTCAATCATTTTAATTAATTCAATGGTTTGGGTTTCAACTTTTTTCTCTACTCACCTCAATTCCATTTTTTTTATTTTTCTTTTCTTTAATTTTTTTTCCTTTCAGTATAACCGTGCAATCCATTAAATCAGACTCTGCCACTATAACTCCCACTCCTGGGATAGGCTGTTTGCGCATTATTTTTGCACCGTTCTTTACAACCGCTTAAGACACACAGGAAATTATACGACGCCACGGATTAAAATCTATAAAAGCCCAAAAAAAACAAAATATAAAACGAAAGAATGTCCATGAAAAAAAAAGAATTAACCTCCTTGAAAGTTCTTTGTGTCCAACTCTTTTTTTTATCCATTCAAGGTTGTAGCAGGTGAAACATTATCTAATTACCATTCATTCAAGAACCAACCCCTTACAACAACAATACAGCTTTCAGTGTTTTTCCTCAAAAGATTGTGGTTGCCACTTCCTTGTAGTTTGTATTCCAGCAGCCCAGTTGATGGTCAAGTTATTTCACGGGTGGCTCCCCTAAATTGCACGCGCTTATAGCGACCACAGAACAGGTCGTCGTTTGGTTGATTTCGGCAATAATCACTTTGTTTCTGTTGACTCAAATAAATACACTATTTTGATTCTGGAATTGACATTCATTAGGAGAGTATCCAAGGGATAATATTTGAGAAGCAAGTAAGAGAAGGGGGAAAGGACCTCCTTTGCAGGTATCGTTTTGAGGAGCCGTTTCCCCTGCCCCAAAAACCCATAGACCCACGTCTTGGCAGCCAGCCTTCACCATTTCTTGAGCGAGGAGCTCTTTTACTTTTATTGAATAATTCCCCTTGATTGGTCTTATTGAGTTTTTTTCAAGGCCCTGTGAAGCTACAAGACGCAGCGCTGCCTGCTACAAGCTTCATGCAGTGTGGGGAGTATATGGGACATCAACCTCGTTTATAGGAGTACCGAAGGACTGCATTTGGTGCGTTGTGGCACGAAAAATGATTCCCGGTCTCACGATTCTTTATGTTTCACCAATTGGCATGGCTGTGGACGCACAAATTACAAGGTTTCGAGGAGTTCATGGCAGATGACAACGAAGACTTTGGTGAAAAAAAACCCCATTCATGAGAAATTTTGAGGTCTACCCTTTTGAAAAATGGAATCGTGAACTACAAAAAGGGTCCATACCATACCCATACCTGGGCCACTGTCCAAGAGTGTGGTTGATGAAATGAATAAAGTCTTGCTGTTCATTCTTGAATGCAGTGAAAGGGGACTTTATAGCTCCATTTTACTATGGATGTTATGTGACCGGCCCCAGTAAAAGGCAGACGCTATCAACACAGCCAAAACCAGCAGCAACTCCACCTTCGTCAACCGAGCTGAATGATTCGATCCAACAAAAAGAGACTTTCATTTTCATTTGGAGAAAACCTCACTGGTATTCTCGTCGAAACTATATTTCCGAAAATACCCAACTCAGAAAATAGCATATCCTCGGTAAAGCAATTCATTGTTCCCGTGTGAGTGTTTCTATGGGTGGGGATTGATGAGTTCCAAAAACATACACTTTTAGTTTTTTCTTCCAATGTCTTCAAAAAAACCCGGGGACATATTTAACCCCCATACATTATTGTTGCCTCCCCTTCACGCTGTGGCTTCAAACAAACTTTTCTGGTGAACTCAAATGCGAGTTTCTTTGGGTTTGTCCTTCATCCGAGTCGTCGAGGGGGATTTTCACGAACGTCGATAGGAGCTTGCCAAGATCTTCATCATAAAGTTCAGGCAAAAAAGATCTGACAGCTTCAGGCAGAGTCAAAACCTGCTGAATCTTCTTTGCACCTGAGAGCTGGGTCAAAAGTGCGACACTTGATAGCTTTTTGTGTCTCGAGATGGAGTCTTAGCAGCCCATGTGGTGTCCGGGTCGCTCGCTCATAATCCAGAGGGCCGTAGCCTGAGCAGGAAATATACCACTGAGACTTCATCCATCGTGTTTTCATATACAACCGGCCCAGGTTAATGGTGGTGTGTTATTGATTTGCTCGAGACTGAGCTATACGACTTCAAGCCATGTTTTTTTCCAAAAGTTCGTACTCGAGAAGCCTTTGGTCAAAGCGAGTTTCGTTCGCCATTTTTGAACCACAAACAAAATAACGGTCGTGGTGGCGTTGATTCCGCGTTATAGTAGAAGTTTCCGTAAGCCCTGGGCGATTTTAGATGGAGTTGGACACCAAAGCTGGACTGTTGGTAGTATTTTTCATGAATAATCGTCGTCATAGCTTCCTCGCTTGTTCAAATGTATGGGCCTGTCCTACCTTGGTCGAGAGTCCCCCAAAGGATACGGATACAGTATTGAACTCCGATCTGCTTGATGTCATGGGTCAACTCGTCATACATATAGTCGGAACGGAACACACCTGAAGGTGATTACACATTTGGGCCCCTCATCCCACCCACTTCCCAGCCTTGGAATACGTCTCTTTAAGTTTTCCCCGTGAACTGCATGAATTTGGCCAATTCTCCACCACTTTAAAGCCACGTCTTTTGCTTGGCCACCAACAATGCATAAGGAATTGAACAGCTTCTGCATCGTCTACAGCACGTTCAAACATCATGGGAAAAGGAGTTGGGAAACAAAGTGATGGGAGCATTGTTTGTGGAAAACAGCTGGTGCTTTGGTGGGTACATGAACTAAACCATTGGCCAAGCTAACTATTGGAGAAGTTCCTCCACCAAAAGCGCCCTTGTTATCTGCATAAGCGGAGGGAAATTCTGAAACATATCTCTTTGTGTTCTTTAAAAAACGAGAGGTTTTTTATACTAGAAGAGGTAATTGATACAGAGAGGAACTGGTGAATCAATTAATCAGCATCTTCTGCAACGCTGGTGAAGAAGTAGGCCTTCGGTGCGCGCAGCTGGACACAGGATTTATGATTGCGTTATCGCTTTAGGCAGAATAATGGCGGCCTGGAGAGATAACTAGGAGCAGACGAAGAAAATAACCATTGTCTATTTTTCTTTTATGGCGTTTTGAAAAGATATTAAAAAAAAAAACACATTGTGGTGCTCAAGGGGACCTCCTGGGGCATTTTTTCATTCAGGGTCATACTCAATAACTGGTTCTAGAAAAGTGTAGCAACCCTCCATCTGATTTGGAGCCTCAGCAAAAGACGAGCTTTGTATATAGAGCCTCGTATATTGTTTTCCGAAATAACCCAGTTTTCTCAAACCAATGAACGGGGAGGAATCTAATCAGTGCATATGAATTTTTTTGAGAGATTGAAATATTTTCTTTTGAAATTACTGAAACACTTAACAAATCTGTTTTCAGGAAATAAATTGAAATTAGCTGTGTTCCAAAACTTGATTTCGCAGCAAAGGAAAAATTAATTTATTCACTATTCACAAAGTTATTCTGTTGAAGCAAGCTTTTAATTTCAGTATCTTTTTTTTTTGTAGAGAAATGATAGTTTTGAAAAAAGTATTTTTTTTTGGACATTATGAGAGAAACATGAATGTAAGGTGCATTTTATTTAACTAATTTAGTCGTAGTAATTTTATGATCATTCTACCCATAGAAATACTTCAGATGGACTCACAACTATTGTTGAAATTAACATGGCGAAATGAACGTTGTTTAATGAATTATTAATTGTATGAGAACTAAGGCTGTATTGAAAGACTTTTATTTATCTTGAACTAAGCAATAGAAAGCAATTTCTACATCAGGGTATCTAGTATATCGTTGATTTAGTGCTGAACTAATAAAAAAACTATTCATGAATCATAATTGGAAGTGGAAAGTATAGAGAAACTCAAAGTCTTAGACAGTCACGACTCTCAAGGCAATGTCGATTCCACCAGTGCAGTCCTTGTTGGTCAAGGAAAACGTGTTGTTACCAGAAGGACAGGCCTTCCATCCCGAGTTACCGTTGAAAGTCAAGTGGCCATCCTCAATGGAGAAGCCCTTTTGGTTGATTGGCCAAATGGAGTAACATCACCCAACTCACCAGTGGTTGGGGTCCAAGTTGATTTCCTCTGCCGTCTTTTGATCAACCAAAGCTGGAGCTGTCACTGTCAAAGCTCAAAGTCAACTATTCACCCTCCTTTGCCACTGACAGAGAGAACACATGAGGGTGTTCAGGGTACCTTCTGATACCGGCGTTTTTTGTACTGACGAGCCAGGAGGAATGGCAATGAGACCAAATTTTACCTGGGTTGAACTGCAGATGTGGCAGATGGTTGTGCAGAAACTCACAGAGGTGGATCCCAGAGAAAACGGCCTTTTACTTGAGGGGCCTAGGCAGTAGAAGAGGGGTAGTGCTGATGGATGTGGTGGATGTGGCAGATGAAGAAGATCCACTGACATCACTAGTCTGCTCTGGACCAAAAGGCACGCACGGCAACACCAAGACAATCGAGACCGCGTGGTGTCGAAATAGATTTCGTAACCAGAACAATACACGAACTCTTGAATTCCTACTTGCTGCTTGAGTCAAGTTTCCCTCGAACGAGAGTAGCAGCCAAAGGCCCGGGCTTTACGCCTGCCGCCTCGTCGCCAATATGAACAAAAAATCATGGGAAATTGGTATCAATCAACAATCTGTCGCTGTTCACTCAATCACTTAAGTCTCCCGAGG
This sequence comes from Metschnikowia sp. JCM 33374, assembly GCA_005406065.1. NCBI lineage: Eukaryota > Fungi > Ascomycota > Pichiomycetes > Serinales > Metschnikowiaceae > Metschnikowia > Metschnikowia sp. JCM 33374. Next base: position 9,198 of record BIMT01000139.1, read on the forward strand.
GTCCAGCAAATAAATGTCGAGATCCTTCGAAGGCTTCTTCGAAACAGAGAATTATTTGATAGCAGTTGGGGAACCCGAACGTGAACAGGAGAAGGGTATTAAAATGACTGACCAAGGGCAGTGGCAAGAATAAGAGGAAATGGGTGCATCAAGTGATTTATTTTTGATTTTTTTGTTTTGAAGGATGTAAAAGACGAGTAAGAAATATCTTGTGATGATAGATAAAAAACTAAGTGGAATACCGAACTTTTCCTACTGTATTTATATTCTATTCACCATTTTTTTTTGCGTCATGACCGGACCCCACAATGACCAAGATTCAAAAATAAGTTAAAAAAAATAAAGAGGACTACCTTCACCATAGAACCCAGAGAAAATATGCATGAAACTTTATATGTCGTCATCATCATGACCGTCCCATAATAAAAAAAAGCCATCACTGTATGTCATCAGCCAAAAGACATGTTCCCCGGTGCCATACAAAACGCCGAGAAAAATCTTTTCCATTCTTCCTGCACCATGATGTCATGATTATCTGGGGTCCGAGGTCCAAATCGCATGTGTTAATCCAGGGATCTACAGATGATGGGTGGGATATTTTGGTGAGGTTCCAGTAATAATGCATCTATGAAGTATTTGATTATTGAAAATTGAAACCGACTTTTTTCTGCGTTTTGAACTGAAGGGAGGTAATACTCATCACAAGTGCATTTTACCCTGCCCAAAGGACGGATCTTGAACACAGTGGAAATCTCCCAATCCCAATCCTGGACTGGCGGTCATTCTAAACACTTGTGAGCCCCTGCCACGGAAAAAAAAAAATACCATATAAACCTGTATAAGCCCCTCACGGGGACTCCACCCGGCTGCTCCGGCTCAAGCTGCCAACACCGGGACCAATGTTGAAGAGTGTTTTCGAATAAAAGAAAAATTAGGTGACTATGATTATGACATCGGTGTAACGATTTTAAAACGAGTGTTGTTGGTGCCACCAATCATAATATGTGGTGGCCCGCCAGCATAGTCATGAAATATAGTTTTGGCTAGCTTTTCACTTTGCTCTTAATTTTTTTTTTTTTTTCATTTTCTTCTAAGAGAGTGAAACTAAAAAAAAAAAAAAAACCGAGGGGCTACGCTTGTAAATTGAAAAAAATAAAATCATCTCTACCATGGTGCAATTGGCTACTAATAATCAGAGAGTGAATACACATTGAATTACTGTTCTTGCTAGGAAAGGAGTTACAAGGCAGGAGTTCTTTGGAGAATAATTTTAATCTTGGGGATGAAATGTTCCAATTGGTCCAACCTACGCATGGCACCCATATAAGCCCAAAAGTAAGAATATCTTAGAAAAATGGGGAAGAAAAGGCCACCACAGAAAGATAAACTTTTCAATCTGTAGAATCCTGTTTACATGAACAGGGAGGTAATAGGAAGTTATAGAATTTTCCCCAAATATTTTACCACATATCGAGCCAATGCCAAAACTAGGAAAATAGAGAAAAAAGAAACATCAAGGTTCTTCTGGTATGCAATCAGATAAATCAAAAATAAAATGTCCAATTAATGTTTGTATTATAGTTGGTGATCTGATTGCCAAAAGTAATGGAGCCAGGGGGATTTACTCAATGGGTTGAAATAACACTCTGTCTTCAGAGGAATGAGGGACAATAGTAGCTCGACCAACCAAAATAAAATATCATTATAGTGGCACTTTAATGAGCCACTCAGCTGAGACTCTTATCTTATCACGTTGACTTCTTTTCCATAGGCGTGAACTATTCGATAAAGTATATTCTTCGTTTTATTGAATTTTTTTCATTTTTTTCTCTGCATAAAGTATCGATAATTTAAGAGGTAATATCTGTTTAATTTTGAAAATGCTATTACAGGTGGAAATAGGACCATTTTAGAATTTTTTTTTTGAAAACCCACGGTGTTAATTTTCAAGGCCATTTCAACACCATTAGTTCATAAAATCGAGAAAGGCCATTTTTTAGCTTAATATGGATTAAGGGACGTTGATTTTGGAAAGTGCTAAGCCTCATTTAAAAGACATGTGAGACTTGAAAATCACCATTTTTTTTAAGAAGGCAAGAGACCAATGTATTCCCCTGCGTTTCCCTTCATCCCCTCTCATCAACCTATAATATGAAGAAACCACTGACGGTTAAAATAGATAGAAAAGCAATTGCTTCCGTTCAATGTTGTTGTTAATGGTAGAGCCACACTGAGTAGTGGGAGACCATATGAAATTGTGGTGCCAAAACCTTTTATTTTCATGAGTTCGAGTTGGGATGATTTATGATTAATTTGCAGAAAGGGGTATTACAAGACTGGTGGGTGATTCTCAGACTGGTAGTGCGCTTGAGAGAACTCCAGCATTGTTTCAAAGCACACTCAGAAGTCAGATTAACTAGCAAAGGCGTATGCTAATAGAACGTGAAAGCAAAAAAAAAAAAACAGAAGGAAGGAAACAAATTTGAAGGCATAGCAAACGATTTCAACATACTTGCAATAAGGGTTTCACCTTTTCTCTGACTGGGCCTTAGTATTGGCAGATCCGGCACCGTTACATTCAAAGGATTGGCAATCCATCAGCCCTCTTGAAAAACTTAAACAAAGCACCAAACCAAAAAAAGTTTTATTAAAACCCCCACCGATCTGAAGCAAAGTTTGCTAGTTGGAAATAATCCACCCAATTGCTTAGCTGCTGCGCAGCATTCAAACAAAACAGATGGATATTTTCCCACGGTCCGTGAGACCGACGTGACTGCTTTTCCCCGTCAGGGTCAGTCCGATGAGTGCGGTGTGCGAAAAGACATTCGAGGTGAAATCTCGTCGTTTTCTTATAGTGCTTTTTGCTATACATCCATATCAAAAGTATGTTGAATTTGAATTCAATACTAAATGACTTGGTATCGGTTTTTAAGGCAAATAACCTACTATACCCCAAACCCCAAGGAAATCTCATTTATTTGAGATATGTCTAGTTAAAATGAGTGGTCATCCGGTTTTTAACTATTGAAAAGTCAACTGAAATTTACCCATTATCAACTCATGGGCCAGACATAAATAATTCAAGTCCCATGAAGAAAGAAAACCCTACCGACTATAAAGTCGCTGCAGCGTACTCAAACGACGATTAAAAGCCGTTAAAGAGCATTTTACCCCGAAGCCATTGTAAAGGTCCACATTGCCAGTAATATCTCTAGTGGTGCCAGTTTGCCGCTATTATTGTTGGTTAACGCCGGTAACACCTCCCCATATCTGCCGCTGACGCTCAAAGCAGGATCTTGGAGTCCGCTCCGGTCGAGGGGTCGAGGACGACAAGGTCGGTAGTTGCTGGTCGGCGGTCGAGGCAAGAACGTCGGGAACTGATTGCTCAAGGTAACGAGAAGGTGTCTTCGTCCCCAACCGCGCCCAGCTGCTGGTGGTGCCTCCCGCTGCTTGGTGGCCAGGCAGGGAGGCTGCTGCTGAGGAGAAGAGAAGAGGAGGGCGCTGAGAGCTGACGACATGGGTTTCGGTTTGTTCGATTAAGCATGTATCGCTGTATGCATTTCTTGTAACATACGCCTTAATGAAATCATCGTGGCATAATACACTTCACTAGATATATTTGCTTTTCTGAAATATTGTAGAATTCATTTTCTAGTGTTTTATTGATTTCCTTTTTGTAAAATTTCGAAGAACTTCGAACTCCCAACTTTTCCATTTCCATTACTATATTTCTGCTTATCCTCCACCAGCCTTTCTTTTAGATTTCCGGATTGCCAAACACTCGGCATGGGCAGAAGAAAGGTACGAATCAAAAGGTCAGAGTCAGTGTTTGAGTAAGTCAAATCTCTTTTTGGAAATTACCAGTCCTGCGCTCTTCAGCTTCCTTGCTTGAGGCCATTGCAAAAGTCTCCTTCACTGGCAGGCGTCATCCCCTCATTCAAGCCAGGACCGGAAGATGGTCTGGTGCTGTTCGGAATTGGACTGCTGCAGATGCAAAGACCCTGCAGAATGCCCAGGGAGCCTCGATCGCATCTGCCGACGCCGAGCTTTCCGGAACCATCGTTTCAAATCTTCAAAATAAGCACCAGCCTCTTTTAGCAGATTTACCCAACTTGAGAGGGAAAACCGTGATCAGGAATTCAAAGCCCTGGGCGTTCTTGGCATCAGCCAGTTGAGATTCAGCAACCCGTACGTCTCTCGTCCAAAAGCGCATGAATCACCCCCAAAATCGCTTTTGCCACCTCCGAAGATGCCCTCTCCCAAAACGGTAAAAAGTTGTGGAATGAGTTTTGGTTGATGATTTTAATATGAAATTAGCTTGACGGCTTTTTTTATTTCTCAACGACGCACCGATCACTCTATATATTTTCTCCAAGACTCTCGTTCCGGAATACCGTTTTCGGCAATGTTGCTCATGAGGGAGAATAGTTCAGGGTGCGAATGGATAGCGTGGTGCTTACCAGTCACCCATATGCGTGACTGAGTCAACAATGTGTCGATAGCCTTACCAAGGAGTGTTATATCTAAACCCTTTCCGAAAATCAACACTTCAGCCAATTGAAGAATCATAATCCACAAGTTCAGAATCACTGGCCCGTGGTTTTGGAAAACTTACCCAGGGAAGGTAAATATTCGCCTCCATGACGGCACATCTTCCTGTAATGAAGTTTTTGAATGGCTGTGTCTATAGGGGGAGTTCCAGGCCCTCATCACTACTATCATCAGGCAAAGACGAATACTTCTTGCCCCGGTTTTGAAGTTGAGCCGGACATGAGTCCAGCAGGAATGTGCTGTCCTTCTGAACGACCTGCCACTGATTGGATGGCTGGAAAACTTATGATAACAGTTTGACCCCCATCTGGACACACAACCATACATCTTGCGCACTTGTTAAAAAATGAAGTATTTGAGACAAAATTTCGTGGCGCCAGGTTATTGGCAATTTTAGGATTTTATTTTCCTTTAATTTTCACCTGTATTCCTGAGGAACCAAGCTTGAAGTTCCCAAAAAAAAAGAATAGTACCCACAAGAAAAGACCAGCTTTGCTTATCTAATGGAATACCAGAGTGTTCTTTCTAGGAAAATGTGCGGGCTGTTAACTGGTATGCACTGCCGCGTCAGGGCGCACCACGGATGAGAAATTAATGAAGAAAAGCGAAAATAGAAAAAAAAAGCAAAAGAAACGAATGGATGGAATTCAGATCGGCCTAGAGATCAACGAATACTGTAGGAAATAGTAGTGTAGAAAGTGAAATGCAAAGTGCAAAAAAAAAAAAATTTAAAAAACCGCCAATGTAACTAACCAATGAAACACGGAGGTTTTTTGTAGAACACACATCTTACTCTCACCATTTCACTCTCCAGGTTGGCCTTGAAGGGAATATAATCTTAGTAGTGAAAACACTTATCTCCGTCTCGTTCTCGACACCCAAATCCCTGACTCTTCTCTGTGGACCAAATTATTTGGCATCATCACAGTGCAAGATATCTTACTCAATCATTATCAAATTAATCTGATTATGGACTTGGATCCATGCATGCGTGTATACCTTCAAAATTATTATTGAACATTTCTATAAGGTCTGGAAGGAGCTGAGGTAATTGTTGATGGTTGTACGAATTTTCTCCAATAATTGAGATGGGGTGGTGGCTTTCAAGTCGTCGAAAGGAATGACTTGTAAGTTCTTGACATTTCTGTAAGGAAACGATTTGATGATTCTGATGTTTACGAGAGAATCAGATGCTGGTCTGACGTTGGACGTCAGGGGCTCAATAATTAAATCCAGACATTATATGCTTTTTGTGTAGGTGTTTTCTGGTAGAAACTCTAGCGAATTGAAGATTTGCTTTGGGGCCCATCCTGTCATGGGATGTACGGATGTGCCAGTTAGACTTTGAACCCTGATTCCATTCGATTGACAAGCATGGACAAGTCGTAAATTTTCATAGCCCTGCCCCTGAGAGCTTATTAGGTTCCTAGAACTCGATCAATAGCGTCAGGTCGTCCTTTATCATCAGATGGACAGACCTCGCCAAATTCATTACTTTCAGAACGCGTGATAGGTTCGCGTAGGAATAAGGCGTATGAACTCATGGAATTTGTGGTCCTTTGAATTGATCAGCAGCATCAAGTTTGAAAACTTTTGATATCCGAGAGAAAGTAAGATTGGATTGGTTGACTTGTTTCTTCTACTTCCTTCTGGAACAGGATAAAGAGACTCTTTCCGGCGTATTTGGTGTGCAAGGAAGATCGTATGAACCCAATTGAAGAGGCAAGAACCTTTCAAGATCAGGGGATTTGGTATTGCAGTTGTTTCATCATGAGTTGGTATTCGAGCATCCTGTTCTTCCAAAAAAGAAGCATATCAGGCCGGCTGCATACTTTTGGGCAGCTTCGGAGCATTTTTGTCTGCCTTTGGGAGAATGTTGCCATGAAAGATATCAATTGGTCGATGTTGGTGATATTGGTAAAGAAGAGTTTTCGTCACCTTGGCGTCAATCATGTCACCTAAAAGAAACTTCCTTCTTTAGCAATAGAAGTTTCGAGCAAAGACTCTAGAGCAAGCACCTTTAGTGGTTCGTACGAGCATCTGAAGCCACCATCTTTCAACTCCAGATCGAGGGATTTCGAAAGATTCAAAGTTCAGGAATATCGCCACATGAGCCGGCCCCACTTCCAGATTTAAATTGGAAGGGCGTTCGTTTAATGTCGCTTCGAACGTCTTCTGCGTGAGAAACAAGTTCATCAGAGTTGTTTTCTTTCGCTCAATTGCACTTCCAAGTCGTCGGCGCCATCGATTTCCGCGCGAAAGCATTGATTATGACTCGAGATTGGAGTCGGTGCTTTGCTGTAAGATTTCGGCGGGATTCTAGTTTGCCGATGAGAATTGACATGTTAGAAGACGCAAGGATTTCGTATCATACTTATTCTTCAACTTTACGGCCCGAAGCACAAGAGAAAAATCCACACAAAATCAGTAGTGGTTGGTTCAGAGTTACCACAAAGGCATACTTTCTGGCTTCAAAAGCACTTCCTTCAGGCACCTCAAATATATGTACCATTCGAGAACATAGAAAAGGATGCATTTTCGTCGGGCACAAACATTAAAGTCGTCGCCAGGCGCCAAGTCGGGAATTGCCAATTTCATCATCAAGCAAGGGTAATTATTTGGGGTCGGCGTGCCCTTCTTCCTAAAAGGATCTGGTTATAATCGATGAAGTTTGGCACATAGAAGTCCAATACGGCAGCAAATACCAAGTGTGAACGTTTCTCCTGTTGAAGCGACCAGTCCTTGTTCGTTTTTCTAGTTCCGAAGCTTTGCCTTGGCCTTGCAGATGACGTTTAGCCAGCGCAATAGAATGGCCTATTTCTGCCATGGATCTGCTTTCACATTTGAGTGACACTATACTGGCCAGAGCATAGATAAACAACGACCAGATGAGGCCCAAAATGAGCTTGGTGTTGCCAGAAACAATATCTTCATGCTGATGTTACATGTGTTCATTTGCAACACAAGGCGACAGAATTTGAGCACGTCGTCGACGTTTTCCATTTTGCACGCAAACGTTGGCTGTTTATAAACGGGCGTGAGCCTATATGGGGAAGCGTCGTCTCTTCAGTGATTTTATTGGCGAGGTCAAAGAAGAAGGACCGTCAAAAGCCGTCAAATAGGTTGTAAATGTCAGGGATGTCTGCCAATTTTACGCCGACAATCCACCGTATTGCATTGTTGTCTGTGAGATCACCCAGTTATACATTTCCGAGACCCATGCGGGTTTCCGGGCTATTTGGGAATCTTGGGGATCTTGGGAATCTTGGGAATCTTGGGAATTTTTCCAGCAGATATTCTGGGGGCTCATGTCAGAAGCTGGACGCTAATTTTTCAACGATTTTGTTGCGTGAAATTGGGTGGTACTTTATGGGTGTAAAATTTGGCGTATTTGTTTTCTGTTACACACGGTTTTCGATGCGCTTTTTTCTGTTCGAAGGCTCCTCTGGTTGGTGTCTATGCGGCGTCGGTGGAATCTGGGGTGATGTTTTCCCAATGCCTAAAGCTGGTGACCCAATGAATGCAGATCTAAGTGGTTTTGTTCTTCTAGATTGTCGAGAATAGCAAGGAATGCCGCCACTTGTTTTGAAAACTTCATCAAAGCTAACTGAAACTTGGGGTAGGAGTTTGGTGTTTTTTCTTTTTTTTTTTTTTTTTTTCTTTCAATTTGGCCGGTTTTTTTGCTTTACCACTTGCCGAAGGAAGTATATATGGTGAAGCAAACGCAAAACGCCAACGATACAGTGACGCGTCTGAGAATATTCAATTCGTGCACAGACCGCCCTATATGCAGACCGGCGCTGCTCAGGAGTTGATCGCGGGTGCGCCACAAGCGGGTTGCTTCCCATGGTTCTGAAAGTTCTTAGTGGTTTTGTTGTGTGGTGTTGAGGTGGGTGAATCCGGAAATCTATATATTTAGGAACCCAGAATGCTCAATGCACCAATATAAACGACTGTATAATGTCTTGAAAGTCTAGCCATTCAAGTCGACTCAGCTAAAACCATTGGCTTTACCAAAAGGACTTTTCCGGGTAACACACACCAATTTATAGAACTTCGTAATAGGGCGAAACAATTACCAGTAAAAAAAGGGGCGGGTTGGTTTATACTTTTCGTCATTCAAATTTTATACCCTAATATTTCCAGTTGTAAACTTTGTCAACAAAAGAAGATTGCCAGTAACACAAGAAACATGAAAACAACACCTCCCCGTTGATTCTGGGGCGTCGGCTAAAAGTAGTGTGTATAGAGTGTCTCCAGGCGTTCAACATGTGGGGCCGCTATGACGAAAAGGGAATGGAGAGTCCCTTTTGGGCGATATTGATGAATCTGGCAAGAATCGTTGGGTGATTATGGTTAGACCTTTATTGACCAAGGGAAGAATAGAAACACGATGCGGTGTTTTGGCAATTTCTTTGGATCTTTTCTTTTTTCTTTTCTTTTTTTTTTTACTTTTCACTCTTACTTTTCATCTTCTTTAAAAGGTGCGACTGGGAAATCCTCCCAGTATTTGTTCTGCTTTTTTGAGCGTTTTCTTACACTCTATGCTACTTTGTTTCATATTGCACTGCTTTTCCATTATGTTGAAACACCTGCCCTTGCAAAGGGCCTAGACACTGTCAATTATGAGTTTTGATTGTATATAAAAAAACGAAGCATGGGGATGCAATTCTAATCATGGAGTTTTTTAAAAAAAAAAAAACAAAACTATACAACTTTCTTCAAGAAGCCTACTGGCCTGTTTACGTTTGAAAGCTGCAATTATTTCTGACATGCAACTCTCAGTGCCTGGTTAGCCATTTTCGTAAATGGGCCTCCACCAGAAATCAGGAAAACTCCATTCGACACAATCTTCGGCTGAGTTCAATTCTATTATACATCATGATTATTATGGGTTAGAGTAAAGGCAGGGCAGAACACTCTATGCATATTCAGAACACCTGGCTTCGCACGCCTCCTAAAACCCCATGGCGCAGCTTTAACTTTGCCAGAAACCGGCAACCCTATCTTACGAAAACAGACATTGGAAATCTCCCCAAAGGCAAATTCCGACTTGATCAGCAGTATCTCGTGCCAGTGCATCTAACCCAAAACAGGAGGGGTCCCAGCCAGAACAATTATGGATGAGATCTTCATCTATCAGGCTCACCAATTCAAAACACATGCATATGATGATATACGCAAATCCCAAACCAAATTTGGCACTGAACACTAAAGATTGCCTAAGCATGTACTGGAGCACACTATTCTTAGCACCCAACGGAGTCCTGGGGACTACAAGCCACCCGCATCCACAGCACAGCTGTAATCTTCACACTTAAATCGAGAAAGAATGGATGCGCAGGCGTTTCCGCTGCCGTGGGCCGGGCCTGGTGGTCGACCCGTCATGCTGTGATCAAAATCCACAACCTCGTCAGAACCAGGTCTTTGTTGTCCTTGTGGATAAGAAACGCAGATAAGGCGCGGGGTACTTGCCCCAAGATAAATACTCGCTGCTCAACCCGATTCACCAGCCTTGTTGACATATGCCATCAGTCCTTGGTTCCCAAGCAATGATCTACTGCGCAAGCTGGTCGTTGTTAGGTCACCGCGGAAGAAAGGCTCCTTCTTGAAAATGATGGCGGCAGGCATACAGCCAACCGACCTAAGTCGAGCGAGTAGTCACCTCACGTACTGACCAGTTGATCAAAAGTTCAGTCGGTGAACATCTGGGCCATAGTACGTTATAGTCCATACCAGCGTGGTAAAACTGGCAAACCCCAGTCGATAAGGCACGCTAACGTTTTGCGGATCGTCATGATATTTTACGGGGAGACATCACGGTGCATGATTCCCATGGAGTGGGAAAAGTCCAGCAATGAGGACTGTGTGAAGTATGTACTGGATGTCAGGGATGGTGAATTTCGCGGATGCGATGCAAATCCGTTTTTCACCTGCTCCGAAGATCAGCAGGGGATCTTCAGGTTGGCACACAATGAAAATCCAAAGACGTATTGTAGGGGGTGATGTTCTTCAAGATCTTGACTTCACCGGAAAATCTTCTTCATCTTCACTGGCTTCAACACTTTGACACAGGGCTGCTCGTTGCGCACATTCACTCCTTCAAACACCTCGAATTGCTTTCCCGGCCGATCTTGCTGACGATCTCATTTCAGATATTTGCCCCATTTATTCGATGGTGTGGCCTCATAGTCCCAGTGATGCTTGGGCTTATTGACACATCCACTACACCTATTACAGGACCATTTGACGACATGGCTTCTGTTTTGATGTTTGGGAAGGGAATGTAGGCTTGGGTTTCTAAGACAGCTTCCTGGCAGTTTTATACACAAAACTTCTGGGATACTTCCTTTAGCAGTTTAGAGTGCTATAAAATTTGATACATCACTACACCTTTTCAGAGTGTGTAACAGGGGCCACACTGTGGGCTACAAAGAATGAGAAAATATTCCACTCTGGATTCGTTAGCAAGTATTTGGGAGAAGGATGGTGATACAGGAAGGACTTTACAGGTTTGAAAATGAAAAATGTGCAAGATGTTCACGTTTTGGGGGGGGGGGGGGGGGTGTGTGTTATTTTGTTCTAATTTTCCTCTTTCTCTCTTTTGCCTTAGCTCATGTTTTTTGAATCAGAATCAAGATTCTTTTGATTTGCCACACACTGGGCCCTTTTTGTGACAGAATAGGCATCATTACACATAAATTAGTGGGGCCTGAGCTGATCTGGGGTCGATTTTTGGTCCTGGTCCAGCCAGCATATTCCAGAAAAGAGGAAGGAGTATATATATTGTATTTTACTTTGGTTTATTCATTGGTCCAAAGAAAATACTATTGTCGTTTTGCTTTAAGCGCTGGGGGGTATTTGTTTATTCAGGTAATATGGTTAGGAGGGCGTGGGTGGTGGTGGTTAGCAGAGTGAGGTCAGATTAGTGGCTTCTAGGTCCACCCAAATATTCTATTGGTATCATTATTTTATTCCAAAAGGAAGATGTTTTTTCGGCTATATTTTCAATCCTATTATAAACATATCTTTGAGGTTTGCAGAGGTAATTCAAGAAATTCCATGGATGGGACTATGTTTCTGTTATACCGTTTCGTGTATGGGTGGACCTGGTGGGGCTGCAACCTGCCAATGACACTCGCCCGTGCAAACCAGGGGTCCACTGTTTCTTCACTCTTGTGTTCACATTTCGGACTTTTTTTTCTTTCTCTTGGGAAATACCACTTTTCTTAAAAAGGCTGAAAACTCGCATTCAATATGTCAAAACTAGGATTCTGGTATTGCCTGATTTTACGCTAATTCTTCGCCCGTTTCTTTATACGCAGACTATGAATTAAGGATTAAATTTTTTTTTTTTTAACGATTTTTACCTTAAGCAAAATTGGGAATTTTCCAACTGAGAAGTATTGGATTTACTTTTTTATTATTTAATAGATCTATGCTGGGTAAATTAAAAAAGCTCGTATTCCATAATGCAGTGGTCGATCCCGAAGCCGTGGTGGAGCCACTTGGATCAGAATGCACTGATATGGAATTAATAATATGTAATGATTTTTTTTTAAAGCGTATAATTAAAATCCACATTGCAGAAAAAGAATCACCCAATTCTCCTGGTAAAATCTCCCCAAACATTATTGTCGTGAAAGCTGATTGAGGATGATATACGACACAGTCTACTATACGAGGGTGGATATGCAACATTTGGACACCGAGGTGATACGATGGGTCTAAAAGGGCAACTTATTGACCGTCCCAGAGGAGATATCAACAGTCATTTTTTAAAGCGATATTGTTGGTTACTATATCATATATTAATTTTAGTAAATATTAATGTTGACAAGTGCTTCAGTCAGGTTTTAATGCCGGCACAACCAGACACTTTTCCGTTTCAGGGTTCTTCATACTTTTCGAAAGATACCAGAAACAAGAGGGAAAAAGTTCTAAATCTTTTATATGCAAGATAGAACTTGTATATGTTTTTTCTCTCAATTAAGCTTCGGTAGGTGAGTTCTCATAAGTTCCTTTGCTCCCATAAACTCCATAGCTCCATAAGGTCTGGGTCCCATAAGTTCGATATTTTCACCCATCACTGCAAACAAACGAGGACCAATATCCATCGCCAAAGTACCCCCAGAAGGCGAAAAACGCCCACCAACTATCAGATTCGCTAAAAAATAAACACTTTTCTCATTCCAATATTTGTTGGCCCTCTTATTGGAGACTTATCACTGCCACCACTGTCCATACGCTGCAGAAACCATGGGACATGGCCTCTTCATCACTACACCTAGACGTGCTTCAAAGAGTCCATGGGTGCCAGTTACCGCTATAGAACAACAATTATCGCCACCCCGCGTCTTTGCGAAAGCGATTAAATACACAACGCAAAAAAATATCAACTCATCCCAGAACAGATAAATACAAAACACTACTATTCAGAACCACAAGTCACGTACCCTCCCCTCAATGCCCACAGCCAAACTTTTCTCTTCAGACTCCAGGTGCCTATATCGGATATCCAGATCTGGACAATACTTTTCTCATCCAGGTCTGGAAACCGTCTAAACGATTTCGGTGGTCAGCCATTCAAAAAATCCCACTTTTTTGGTATCCCTGTGGCCCGTTTTGACGTCTACTCTGAGCATCACGGGCTGAGAGGTTATTTCTTTGAAACTCTTGTGTATGTCTGGGAAGAAAACTTGTGGGGTTATTGGCCAAAAGAACATAGCCGAGGAATTCTGAATGCTGATAAATTCGTCTTCCGTAGATAGGGCTCTGGCACCGCAGGTCAGGGTCCCGGTCAAACTTCTCGGTTCTCCAGCAAGGTTGATGAAATGAGATCCTTTGGAGAACCGGGAAGGGCGTATTTTTTTCACGGCCAAGCCCATAAAATACTGTAAAATCGGATACCAGCGTGTTTGATCATTGTGTTGGAACATAAACATCAAGAAGCAATGCCCTCCATCGCTGCTCCCACAGCCACCAGTGGCGTGTCCCTGGGACTCATAACCAGCCACCAGATCTCCCAGGCTGTAAATAGGGTGGTGCTCTCAGGGCTACGGCTTAGGGTCTATCAACGAACGCACTGTCTTCCGGCAAACGAAAGATTGCCATCGGGAGATTGCAAACGGCGAAAAGGGCTGCCTTATTTACGTTTGCGGAAGTATGGTTAAATTTCAACAGGGGTATTTCAAACGGAGATAACGAAGGCTTCTCAAGGGTCCAGTTTGGATGATATCAAAGTATAATGGAATCTTTACTTCTGACATTCGTCGATGTGGAACTTGTCGAGTTTCCCTTTAAAACCGACACACCAGAAACGTGGTCTATTATGATGGAGGTGTCTGAAGAGGAGGGCAGTAACTTAATGGAAGCATCGCGTACTAATCTTCTTAAACCAGCGTTAATTCGTACTTGACCTGTTACCAAAATGACTGCTACCATTTTTAAAAAAATAATGTTACATTTGCGGTTATGAGTTTTTTTTGGAAGCTGGTTACAATATTCATATAAGGACTTTATAAACATTAATAATACATCCCTCAACAGAAGAACCATTAGGCCAGCAGGTGCCGTCCATAAATCAGGGTATCAGCCAGCAGAAAAAAAAAAAACTTCTTCATTATTCGAGGTTTTGTACCGCTGTAAAATACCCTAAATGATATTGGATGTACTGAGATATGGCGAAGACTACAGCTATTATTATGACAGTCTTAAAGTACGTTTTCAGGGTGCACATGAAAAAAAAGAAACACATATTATCCTCGACCCCATCAGAGGAACCTGTCTCATAAAATTTTCCACCTAGTATTATAATCAAAAAGCATCTACTAACAGACAAATTCCATGGAGATGTTCATTACCACCATCGGAAGTGATCTAGGCAGAGACTAAAACAGGCTCGCGTAAAGTCCTGTTGACCTTTATTTATATATATACATGATTTCTTAGATCTTGGTCGGCTAGACGCACACGATCTTGAACTTTGTGCGTAGTCATCGTATGTTTTTTGGATGGGTCTCTAACAGAAACGTCGAGCACTCTTTTTCTATATCTTCTTGCATAAAGCTGGACCAAGTGGTCCAACAACAACAGGCAGTCTTTGAGCTGCAGCTACCCGCCTCGGAGATCGGGTACCCGCAATGTCTCTCTCTTGTGGGGCGGACGGGCTGAATTCACTCTGCCTTTTCAAGAAGCTTGGTCGGGGTTTTACGACTGTGCCGAGCAGGCCCACTTAATTGTCACACTGGTGAGCTCGTGGCCGGTGTTTTTTTTGTGCCGAAATGACCTTTGGGTGGCTTACGAAACCTCAAGTTCAAAGGCGCATTGCACATAAAACTACCGCTTCCGGCACCTTGTTTTTCCGTCGCTTGAGCGCTCTCCGGAAACAAGCCCGCATTCACACGCATGACACGGATCGTGGGTATTGCCGCCAGCCTCAAGGGAGGGGTCCCAATTCCTGGATTCTGCGTGAAGCTGATTTCCTGGAACACTTTTACGGTGGTCTTTTGGACAATAATGGGAAAAGCTTGTAGTATGGCGTCTGTCCGCCCTCAAGCCAGTGTGGAACACTGCCTCCTCTCTTCTGACCACGACCACGTCCAGCGGTTTTACCCCGCTACAAACCGGTCCTCTTCCGAACCTGGTGTATGCCTTGACGTGGCAACTTCTGCCCGGGCGCAAACTGCCCAAATAAAAGACGCATGACGGGCCGCATTCGGAGGTACGGCACCGTATGCGCCGCTGAGAACACCGCAACTAGTGTAATTAAAACCAACATTTTGTGCTGATGGTTTTCATTCAAAATGAGACCTCACCGATAAATATTTTCTACTGGTGAAAAAAAAAAAGGTCGTGCGCAGGGGCCCATCATCGTAATGCAGTGGCAAGGCCACGAGGCCCAAGTATGTAGACGGCAAATGTTGGTAAGAAAGAGGTTTTGTGTGGGTGATGTAGGATCTATGTAAAAGGTTGTATTCTGCTGAATTAAGTCAAAGGATGCTTTTTTTTTCTTCATCTATTGGAGGTGTCATTGATACAATTAAAATTGGTATTGTGCGACTGGAGACCAATACGAGTGAAATCATCATTTCTTTAAATTTAACAAAAAATTAACGAATTTTTTTAAGAAAAAAAGCTTGGATATTCTATATTTTCTTTCTAGGGATCTACCAATGAACTTTTTTTGGAATGGGAATTTACTTAAATCTTTTGAAGTCACCTGTGAGGTTAAAAGCCAGGGGTCTGCTAGATATATTTGCAGCCTCGGACCCATGTGGACATGGTTTTGTGCGAAAAAATGACAAAAAAAAGGGCTATTTTTATTTTTCTATCAGCTAAGTACATGTTGAAAGGTGCTAAAAAAAGTAAAGAGGGCTTTGAAAAAATCCAGGTGGAAGATGAAATCAATTAAATTGATTGGGCGAATTATGACTGGGAGGAGGTTTCCCATATGGCGTCATTTGATTGATGCTTTAAAGCCGGACCTCAAAACGTGGAAAATAATCAAATATCAAATCATTTAGTGGCCCTAAGCCAAAAGAAATGTACCCATGAACATTAAGTTTAAAAAATTTCGTCTTTCCGTGATTATATTTTGAATCAGTCATTTCAATCTGATGTATCTCTAAAAGGTGTGTTGGTGATGGATAATATTCCTTTCTTCATCGCATTTTACACCATTTTCTGAAGCCTCGGAACACTTTTTTTCGCCGGCTTTGATGAAAACTTAAACGCCCCAATGAAGAAGTGGAAGCATTGCAGAAATAAATTTCACCACACCAAGCGGACCATTAGGGGACTACTAAAAAATGCCAATTCTTGATTATAGCATCCAGTACCTAGTTAGTCCAAGCCCGATATATCTTGTGAAGGCACTGAATTTCTTCCCCATGTCTAACTATAATTTTTTTAATAGCACGAAAAGAAGGATCTCTCAAAATATTTTCATGCAATCTCATTCTTTTGATTTACATTCTTTCCTAAGCTCTATTTTGTGTAAGAATCTATAGTCAAACACCCAAAACTTTGCTCTGAATGCATTAAAAGCAGAATATTCTGCAATGGTATTCTTGCACTGTGGATGAAGCTAACATCTGTGTAATGTATAGTTAATTTTTTTTTTCTCTCTATTGGCCCTTAAAAAAGCTTATCTCCGGCTCTTAGATCTTTTTTT
This sequence comes from Metschnikowia sp. JCM 33374, assembly GCA_005406065.1. NCBI lineage: Eukaryota > Fungi > Ascomycota > Pichiomycetes > Serinales > Metschnikowiaceae > Metschnikowia > Metschnikowia sp. JCM 33374. Next base: position 25,924 of record BIMT01000139.1, read on the forward strand.
GCTCTTCTTAGGTTTGTTTCTTGCTCTTCCTTTTTGAATTTCTTTCCAGGGCATACTCCAGGTGGATTCTTCACCTTGCCTTACCACTTTCCGGCAACTCAGTTGATATTCATTTGAGGCTTTTCTTGGACATCCGTATTCCATATGTCTTCCCTGTTGAGTAGCATCTTCTGGGCGTTGGAGATATTTTTCAAATTTTTCCCCAAGTCAAAAAAACTAGGAAGGCAGAAGTGGTAGCCAGTGCTATAATGTGGTCAATGCGCTAAATTCATCCATGTCAATACATTGCCATTACTCTTTGCCTCATACTCCAGAACAAGTGGTGTTTTGTTGCACGTTATACAAACAAAATATAACATGTGCCCATTAAGTTGGTAGAACAGTAGTAGCTTTTTCAAAACCTCATTTCGTATCATGGCAGGAGTTTGCTAATTAGGGATCAATCATTTCTGCGGCGTGGATTAAAACTCTTTTCAAGAAGCTTAAATTGGCAAATTTGTCAAATTTTTGGCATCAGTCAGCACAGACTCCAAATTTTATTTTGAATTCTTCCCAAAGGAATGAAGTGATGTTGGTGCTATTTTCAGCTCTTTGAGGAGTTATAGAGATCTCATTCAACGTCTCACGTCCTGTGGATATCAATTCTTCTCCAACAACATTGGAAAGTATATCTTTAAAAAGGTGATGACCTTTTCATTACAGGAATAGGCGACTGTCAAATATAAAATACGCGAAGGTATCCAAAAAAGTGCGCTTACCATTGGATTGGTATTCGATCCCTCAATCTTCGTATTTCACTTTGATCACGGAGGCTAGTTCCACTCCGCACTAAAATCAAAAATGGTTTGAAAGCCCTGCTTCTTCAGGGCCTCAAGCAAAAACTTTGTCAGTTGAATCACAATATTCTCTTTATCTTTGAAAATTGACGAGGGTAAGTCATGACACAGTGCTTCATTCAAAGCAAAAGGTTTTCTGATTTGCCTCCACAATTGGATGATTGTTTTTTTCTTCAAGTTGAAGTAGCAAAGCTTCAGTCTTCCTCAACTTGGCAAAGGGTCTTGGAAACTTCTTGGGGGTATAACGCATCATGCTGCGTTTCTTCACAGGGAAAGTTACTGGAGTTTCAAAATGGAGTTTTTTATTGCTCGATAGCCTGCTTTATCGACTGAAAACTGATTTAACGCTTTCCGACTGAGTAAATTGCCTCAAATTGAAGATATCCACTACTGTCGCTGTTTCAGTTGTTAATTGCAGGAATTTCTTCAATGAAGGCACTGTACTTGCAATCCTTGGCCAAAGTCAGTAGTGTTCTGCTCTGGTCTCTTTTCCCACCCACAACGAATCTCCTCAGGAAGTACTGGTCAATGCACTTACAGGGATGCTGAGCTTCCGCCAATGGGTAGGAAGCAGAAGGTGAAGAGATGAACGTGACAAGAGGGTAAAATATCTTCCTCACAGTTGATTCCTCCCTATTTGGGCTTGGAACTCCCTTCTCGTTTCAAGTGGTAATGATGATTGGAGGTATTGGCAAAACTTTGCAGTTTGGAACACCAGACGACAGGGAAGAAAGCTGGTATGATAGCAGAAAGAAGCGCGGTTCTCTGTTTTGCATGTCCCTGAAAGCCTCAAATGTGGTCTTTTTTTCCAGTTCTCCGCCTTTAGCTAGGCTTGTATATTTCCATAAGACTTCCAAAAAAAACTCCTGGTAAACAGGTCATCTGATGGAGTCATAATCCACCAAGATTTTCCTGTCTTAGTGCAAGGTTTACATACGAAATTGGCTCACATTTCCAAAGGTCTTTTTTGACATTCGAAAGGGCCGCACAATCAGGGGGAAAATCCTATTGCTGAAACACTTGATAAATTGAACATTTTATTAGGGATGAACAAGGATTTTTTCTTGGATGAGGAAAATTGGCGTTGAAAGGGTTTTGCGTCACCCTTGGGGAGATCCAGGTGATAGTTTGTGGAGATTCAGTGATCCTGCTTCAGGTTTTGGGCCGTTGGCAGAAAATTTTGGACTCTTATCCATAAAATATGGAGGTCTCCTTCGGTTCCAAGAACACCACAGCAGGTTTTACTGGAAGATCGTCATCTTCCTCTTCAGTGCCTCGAGAAACTTCACGAAAGGGTGCGTCATTATGCTGTTCCCTCTCGTCAATCTCTGAAATTGTCAAAGAGGGGAAGTTTAAAAATGATTTGTCTAAGTTTATCCTCTCTACCTACCAGATCAAAGACTTTGTTTAGGCCAACGGAATCACTATTCTCTGGTTTGCAAGAAATGAATCAAGCGAGAACATGCTGAAATCCCAGCCCTCGACAATTGAAAAGTAAATTCACCAATGAGCTACCGTGTTCTGTTGCTTGTTCTCAATCCGATTAACATGGCTCGTCACTAGCAGTGTCAGTTAAGAAGCCGAAACAGATTTTGACAGTTAGAAAATACAAACTTCAAATTCAACAACCTTTGGTTTTCGCCCACTCTGCGACTGGAATATCTGGGTTTTATCCAATTTCGTCATACAAAGGTTTCCTCATTGCCAAAGAACGTGAAAAGAAGTCGTTATTTATGAGTTGGGAAGTTTGGCTCTAGAATCTTTCTCAGTGATCGACTGCCGGAAGGGGTAGGATGCCATCGAATCCGGTTGATAAAGGCTCCTCGAAACCTCAGGGCTTCTCTTTCGTGTTTTTTACACTTGGGCACTTAATTTCAGTCAATTGGGAATTTGGGGGAGGTTTGGAATCGCGAAATTTAGTATGGAGACTCGTTAAGGGGATCATTTCTGCAATGTTGACAATGATGTCGTCAAATTTGTATATAATTTCATCTGAATGCCTATTTTGTTTCCGCCCTCAAGTAGGTGTACGCTTGGGGCTCTTCGTCTCGGTCTGACTTGGGCCGGCAAAAACTTACCTACTTGAACCTTTTTTTTTGAGTCAGATAAGTCACTTCGCGGCGGTGATGGCATCATCAGTTCTATTCTCTGTTACATGGTGCCACCGGGACTATCAGTGTCAGATATCCCTTACCAAAATTTTCTTCACCGTCACTTTCGTAGTGGTCTTGGCTTTTCGTTTGCAGCATCTCTCAAACAGCGAACACTGGGCTCTTTGATCAGCCCCATATCTTGGAAATAAGCCCTGGCAATGACCCAACATTATGCGCACCACACAAAAAAGACTTGACTTTTGTGCTGTAACTTTTTTTTGGGTGGGCGGTGGCGTGGTGTTTCTTTTGTCTATGGCATTTTTTGCTGTGTCAGTTGGAGATGAGTGGTAAAGAGTGTCTGGGTTTTCCGTTCCTAACTGATTGAGAGATGAATAGATATCGTAAGGGACCGCACCAGCAAAAAGTTTCCAAACCTCCAAAGGGAAAACTAGGCTTAGAAGGAAACCACGTGGTCCTAAGCCGGTAAGCAAAGGAGATACGGGCAGTAGCCAAGACGGTGCTATCAGTATTGGGACTTGTTGATTTACAATCGGTATTGTGGTTTTGCCGCAGCTCCCTTTCATTTCCAAAGTCAGGATCAGCGTAAAAGAATGTGCCTTTTCAATCCGAGGGAGGTTATTTTCAGCCAGACAACAACCATTTTGGTCTTTGCGATTTTTTTTCTTGGTAGTCTTGACTGTCTTTGTGGGCTGTTTCTTTTGATTTCTTCTTGCTCGCGTATAAACTTCGAGAAAAAGATGCATTGATTTCAGAGAATGCAAAGGAAAAAACCGCCTGCTTAGCAAAGTTGAGGAAGGGCCAAAGACAAGCTTTCGGAAGATTCCACAGAATATAAACCTCTGTGGCTTTTAAGGGGGAAAATACTACCATTGAGGAAAGCGGGTGATTTGTCCATGCCAGCAATCTTCGAGAAGCCCCAAAATTAATAGAAATACTCTTACCAATCTTGGCTTGTGAGGCAACAATGCTTGGCCCAATTGTTTTGGCGCAACTGATGGTTTATTGGTTGTTTAGAAATTAATTTGGAAAAAGACACCTTTGTAAGGTGGTGGGTTTTTTATTTTGTTGAAATCTGATCAGCCATTATATTATATGGACTATATAGGGCATTATTGTGTCACCTAGGCGAATTAAGTGAGGGTATTGTTTGGTCTGAATAGTAAAAACTGGTGAGATAAAAAGAGGAAGGAAAAGGAGATTTAAGGGTGAAAAGAAAAATCTAAAAGAGTAATGACTTAGCAAGGCCCTACAAATATTCTTGATTTTTTTTATAAAAAACTTGATCTGTTCATTACCGATACAAATTCTCGATTCGTTCGTACGGCTGGATATTTTGCAGCCATGTCTATAATCACTACTGTATCTGTTTTCATGTCACATTGCAAAACACATACAATTCCGTTTTGCCAGACGTATAAAAAGAAGACAAGCTTTGAAGCAGCCATGTCTAATATTTTGTACTGGGAAAATATAGAAGGAAAAACATCGGCTGCTGTTAAAAAAAATTAAAAAAGTAACAAATATAGTGTCCTGGGAGTTTGTGGGACGATTATTTCTCTCGATGACTAAAAGCCATATAGGAGGTAGGCAAACCCAATACCAGATTATCGTATTCATTCATTTCAAATGGGTTGACACCTCTGGTGAAATATAAATGTACGCCCTGTGCCCAAAACACACTCTCAAAAATTTTATGATTACATCTACCAGTTATGTTTGTCCGTCTAGTATGGCAATCTCAGCAGTCTACGTGACTAAGAACAGGACAACAAAACATGATCTGAAAAAAAGCTCGTTATAGCGGCTTCCTGTAATGCAATTGTTTCTTTTAAAAGAGAAAAAAAAGAACACTAATTCTTTTAAGATTCGGGTGAATTGACTTACCATGTTTCAATTATTTGGTATTATTTTTTTCAGTATCCATGTGCCTAAGACTGTGTGGACGTTATTTTTTTGTGTGTTCAAAATAAGTGCAACACGCCAGAAACAGCCCATTACAAATATAAAATATTTGGATGAAATGCTGGTGATAATAATGTCTGGTCTTTTCCGAGGAATAAGCCCGTGCTATTTTTTTTCTTTTAAAAAAAATTCACAATTATAATTTGCTCTAACCATGTGGTTACAAGCCTTCGGTACATCAAAAGAACACCACTATTAACTTTTTTTTCTAGTACTTACAAATTGGGACAGTGATCACACGATTGGTGAGGAGGTTGTGAATCTCTTTGTTGTTTTGAAGAAACGTACTCTCGGAAAATCGGTTTGTTTTGAATCTGAAATCTCGTATTTCGCAAAATCAGAAAATTATTAATGAAACACGCTTATATACACACCTTTGTCTATGCAGCACACCGTCGCCAGAGAGCCAATAGTTGCTATTTCAGTCAAAAAGGGAAAAAAACATCAAAGCCTTTATGGCCAAGTTGGTAAGGCACCTCACTAGTAATGAGGAGATCGTCAGTTCGAATCTGGCTGAAGGCACTTATTTTTAACTTTTTGAAGTTGAGTGAATACACGTTGGAGATTATTCTAGTTCAAAAATTTTACGCCACTTTTTTATGTAATTTTTTTCAAGCTTGACGATTCAAACTAGTGATTACAGTTGCTTGAGTATTACTATACTGAAAGGCCTCGCCCCTCTTCGGGAAAACATGGCAATTTTTTTGGTCTGCTGGAATAAAACAGTCATGTTTTTGGGCTAAAATGATCTGCACGGTAATCCTCTGTGGTATCGGCCAAAAAATGGCGAAAATATACGTTAGATCAACCAACTCTTGACGTGCCAATGCTAAATGATAAAAAAGTCCAACCACTTCAACCAAAGAAGAACAAGAACATCCACTTAATGTCAATTTAAAAAGAATCTGTAATGTAGCTGAATCGAGTTGAATGTAGCGTCACCCGATTTTAATGGTACGAACCAGAAACTCAGTACTTATATCTTTCAAAAGAAAATGAATGAAGGTCTCAGAAAAAATATATACCTTCTTTGGGAGGGTCTTCCAACTTCTTCGTATCAGAAGCTTTTCTGAATTACCGTACCTTTCTGGCACGGAGAGATAATATTACTTGATCATGAAATACTCAGACCAAACTCGTGGCAGAAACTTGCAAGACAATCTTACTGGAGAAAATCTGAATTTCCTTCAGCGAATGGGAAGAAAAGTGTTTCGTCCGGAAAATGTCGCCTCTTTCTGGAATTCCAAGATTTTCCATGTGAATTGGGGCTATTTCCAGACGACATGGTATCGTAGATGGAAATTCTTGATTTATAAAATTTCATTGGTTCGATTAAAAGTAGTGTCAGCGGAAGATATTACAGAATTCAGTAAAACGTGAAATCTGGTTTATTTTTCTCAACTACTACCAAACTACTGACCATGAACAATACCGGTGGTCCCACTGCCATTCCAGACTATAATGTTGTTGATCAGATATATCTTACCAATACGTCATATATTCAAAAAAATCAAAACAAACTACAAATCAAACTGAAGAAATTGCCCAAGGCCCACTTACATGTAGCTCCCCAGCAAAACGGAAGAAATGTTTAGTTCAAGCCCTCCATGTGTTGGACTTTTTTTTCAGCAAAGGCTGAGTCAAAAGCTCTTGCAAAGCCCTCTCATTGGGATGAGGCTGCTTTCTTACCTTCTTGCCTTCTTTACCCCAGGTGGACCATCCGGTCCTCTGTATTGAACATAAATCACCATGTACCTTTTGTTTTCTTTTAAGTCATGTCCGATGTCTCTGTCATCAGAAAGGTCCTTCGTCTCCTTGGGTTTCCTTGTGGTGCTTTCCTTTTTGGTCCATTTATTCTGTGGGGCTCACCTTCATGAGACTTGCCAAAATCAGGAAAAGGATGAGTGGACCATGTGGATCATCAAGGCTTGAAGCTTGGGGAGGCTGAGTCTATAATCTGGTTTGGATTCGGCCCCGTGGTGGTTTTCGTCAAACTTCCCCATGAGATCCATTACCTCTGGCATACCCTCTCCAGATACATGGTGCATATGCACCTCTCTGTGATGAGGAGCCACACCCTTTATGGTGCATTTCGGCTCTTGCATCATAGTAGGTGGTAGCCCATCCCCATGGTGAACGACAACAAAGCCAGCGAAAGCAACTCAGATGCAATTAAAAACCTTACGCATGAACGTCTTTTTGGGACTTTCTTTTGGTGCTTACCTTCAAAAAAAAACGGGTCTTTTTTGGGTGTAGTGTAGCCATGATGGTGCGGCTTATGGCCGTGATGGTGCAACCGGAGGGAGGTGGTGGAAGGTGGACAAACTCCACTCCACCGTGTGCATGCCGAATTCTGAAAAAAAGTATGGATTATAAAATCCTTGAGGACCAAAATAACAGTTGTGGTGTGGCTGAGTGCCAGGCTGAAAGTCAAAATTCATTTTGTGGTGAGGTAGAAAGGTGGAGTGGAGTCACTTGGGGTAGTGGCATCGGAGAAAGTACTACTCCTTTTCGTTTGGGTGAAGATGTTGGATACATTGGTGGCGAATTTTAATTTCGAATTCTGTTTTCAAAAAAACAAATGAAAATTAAGTCTGGGAAATTGTAGATGGAGATGTGTCCTTATCTTCGGCAGACGAAAACGTGCACGGACGGCCCAGGAATGCAGGGTGCAGCATATGTGATGCGCGAATTGCCAGTTTTCCTTTTTTCTCAGGGTTACTTGTTTCAAAAAGCCGAGATAACACAGCCGGGTTAAAAAAAAAAATGGATACTTCCCCAGACTGGATACCCGGAGGTAGAGTTTCTGTCAAAGTTGATACCATGCTTTAATTTCTTCTTGTATTTGCTTCCGAGAAATAGATAAGTCCCTGAAAAGAAAAAATAAAAAATAAATCAACTTGATGTGATTGCTTCCAACTCCTGCTTGATCGCGGAGTGTATCCGAGGATGGAAGGTCACCATTTCCAATTGCATCCCATCACCTCCAACACATGCTTATGATAGTCTGAATTCATCAATCAACATTCCGGATGATTCCAAAAAAAGGGGGGGCCCAAGAAAGGGAGAGTCGCTGCTCATTGGATCCGTGTATATTATTGCCCGGAAAAACAAGGCTTGGATCGGTCTGGGGTCATGTATGCATGTCAGGCTCGATATTTGTCTTGTTCAAATGCCGATATGCAGGAGCCACACATATACATGTGCAGGTCGGAGATGGGTGCCTCGTGCCCCTCGAGGTATTTCCCAGATTCCCCATTGGACAGAAATCGGCAAAATTTGAGCAAGATAGAGCCGATATGCGAACGAATTGATTATCAGTGTGGCTTCAGTATTATAGTATTTTTTTCGCAATAAGGGGCATAGTTTTTCATGCTTTTTATTAGGTAAGAGCTCGCTTAAGTGGCGCCGCGTCTTGTATTTTTGTATAATAGAGCCCAGGAGTGCCTTGATTGGAAGAGAAACTTATAGGTCGGGTATTCGATTGTACAACTGTGGTTGAAAACACCTTCAACATCCTCAAACTTCCATTCTTCTCCAAGGGATTGTCTTGTCATGATCAATCTCACCGCCCTATCATTAGGTTCTCTCGGATGTCCACCTAATATGCGGGCAATCACTGGCCGGTTTGCTGGCCCAAAGATTGGCCACCCTGGAACGCAAGTGTGAGTTTCGCATGCTTTCATGGATTCACTCCAAAGCCACCATCGGACCGTTTCTTGCTTCTTACCAAAAGTCGAGGCCTTTCTTTAGAACTTCCGAGTTCAGGCACTTTGCCACCGATTCAAATTGCCTCTCGACAGCAAACATAGCCGCGTAAGTGGCAGACCCCCCCATGAACCATACCATGAACCATCGAACTTGTCCTGCATTTTCAATCCAGATATAGCAATGTCAATAGAGATTAGAATCTCCTCCCCCAGAGATGGTCGGGGTAGTACTTTGAAAAGTAAAGCAAACAAACACAGACGAGTCAGTGCACTCAACGCGGGGGGTATTCCACCATGATTTTGGTTAAACACCTCTGCGGGTGACAACCACTCATCATTGGAGAAGCTCTGATTTTCTCATTATGCAGAGAAAAGAGCCATACTCAAAAGACCGGTGTTTTTGAATGAAAAGGATTCTATCCACCGCATCTTCAAGGTTCTCTTCGATCTTGTCGACGATTTGTGGTCCGGAGGTATTCATCATTTTTTCCGCCATGATGATTGCCTTCTTTTCAACCGTACAGTCGCTGACAGTATACCCTTGTGTTTTGGTACTAAATGGCCACGCACCTTTCCGCTTGTCTCTATAAGATCCATCCACACATTCCTCGGTAAACTGAGACCGTCTCAAAAACCAATATCCTTTCAAAATCATTTCATGGTATTGAGAATGCCTCGATAAGCCCGCCATTATCAAGTACTGGCACATAAATGCCACGTCCCATACCTGCACACCGTTTGTTCCCATCACTGTCAAACCCTGTGGCCCATGGAAAACAACGTCATCTTTTTTGTCCAAGAAACCATGGAATGCAGCGGAGTCGGGGCCCTCCTCTAGAAACGTCACCACCATATTGAATGCAAAGCTAACGGGTGCAATACACAAGTACTCAGTATTCTGGCATTCCTTTTAATGAGTTCATAAACGGTCTTGTTTGTGTGTGTCTGAGGGAGCCACTGGGGACGAATGTATTTCTCGTATTTGTTTACACACCAGTTCAACGTGTCCAAGACTTTTGTGTGAGGGTAGTAGAGGTCCACGCCAGGTTGTGTTTCTGTGTTTCGAGAAATCAATCGATTATAGGGGCAACTGGCGAGGGCAAGTAAATTTCCTGAGCGGATCTGCTCCAAAAGCGGGTCCACAGGTGGATCTGTTCTGTTAAGCGTATGCGCGAGGCAAGTAAATGCACCTGGTGGAACCCACCAGCGAGCAGGGTGGATCGAGAGAGTAAAGAAGGAGCCACATTTCGGGAGGCGCCGGGTTTCACGCCTTCCATCCGTATAAGTTCAAAGAGAGCCAAGCCTTTCCCCAGTGAGGGTTCCCCATGGCCCCCGCCCAATTTCAAAAGTGTTTTACGGGCCTTCCACGCAACTTCTGTGGTGTTCGGGCAAGCCCAAGAGCCTTAACACCATGATTTATGGTGGTGCAGAAACATGGGACTTATCTACAGAATGTAAGCCCCCCAGCCACCATCCACGGATGTGCTAGGTATTGACAATGTACCGGATCATCTCGTGCTTCTTGACATCAGGGGATGGTGTTTTTTGTGAAGTACGAAGTGGAACACGTATCCTACCGTCATGAACATGGGGCCTTTATACTGAGAAAGGCAAAAAATGCCACATTCTTCCTGGATCTTGGCCCAAAAAACTCACACCTTTCATTGCAGAGGCCATTGCAGTGGGAATCTCCGTCTCAGGGTCAGGTTTTCTGGAAATCCTCCATACCAAGAGATATTTGGTAGTGTTGCTCTGCACGTCAGTTAAACACTCGGATTCGGAGAGGTAGTGCCAAGTTTTCTCTGCCGAGATCGTCTGTTCTGAGCCGCCAACGGGTTTTATCCGAGGGTCCCAACCCAATTCTGTCTGAATAATACGCCATTTGTGTTTTGTTTTGGTGTTCAAACGCAAAATTGGGGCGTATGAGTTTGTAGTTTTAATGTAGTGGAGAAACTTCGTGGAGCATGCGTCTGGTTTTGCTCGTATATGGGAAGCGTACGAGTGCGCGTGTCTCCACGCATAGTGGTGAAAAAATTGGCACCATTATTTCAAGTGTTTTCAGGTGCCTCAGGCACTAAACTGGTGGTTTTATTATTTTCGCTTTTTTGAAAGTTGCTTGCTAAATATTCGGGACTTTCGTGACTAAACTTTTGGGTTCTTGGGCTCAATTTCTGATCGTGTCTGTTCGTGTGAGTGAACATGGGTCAATGTGCCCCGGTATAGTAATTTCTGGTTTAGGTGTGCTAACCCCGCCATAATCGGATATAAGACATATATTAATTGCTGGAGTTATTGGAATTAGAGTGGGGCTTTTTTCTTGAGGCTAATCCTGGTGGATTTTGCTTTTATATGTCAATAGAAGTCAAATTCTAGCGCGTGTTTGGTATAATTCTTACATGGCCTTGGAAGGCACTGGCTAAGCAAATAAGCATCTCTAAAAGCATAAGCATCTCTAAAAGCATAAGCATCTCTAGAAGCATAAACTTCGTCCTCCGCTTTAAGCCCCAATGCCTTTCCAATTCAACGATTAGTCACTTTGTTATGTACTAAACATAGCTAGTGTGTTCAACTTTCGTGTTTGACCGTATTGCACTGAACTGTCAGGATTGCCAATCAAAGTGGGCAGAATTGTGGTTGTAGTTCAAGCGAAACGGTTGAGTAAGAACTTTTTTTATGTCGTCATTAGCTAAATAATACTTTGAATGTTGGA